>CM021107.1:405706019-405756338 GCA_007115665.2 Sequoiadendron giganteum | reverse complement strand
TCTCTCTATCTCTCTCCCACTCCCTCCCTATATCTCTCTCTCCCAAGTCTCTCCCTCCTACCCCCACTCCCCCTCTCATGTTTGTCTCTCTATCACTCATTCCCTCTATCTCTCTACCCTCTACCCTTAACCCTTAAACCCTTAACCCTCTACACTTAACCCTCTACCCCAAACCATCTACCCTTAACCCTCTACCCTAAAACCCTCTATCCTCTACCCTCAACCCAATACCCTCTACCCTCAACCCTAATCCCTCAAACCTATACCCTAAACCCTCTACCCTCAACCCTAAACCCTTAAAACTTCTACCCTATACCATATACCCTCAACCAAATACCCTCTACCCTCAACCCTAATCCCTCAACCCTATACCCTCAACCCAATACCCTAAATCATCAACCCTATAGGTTCTCAACCCTATACCCTCAATTCTCAACCCTCTACCCTATACATTGGATCATCAACCCCCATCTATCTTTGTCCCTCCCTCCTCTTCTCTCCTCCTCTCTATCTCACTTCTCCCTCCATATCTCCCTCCCTCTCTTCCCTAATCCCTCAAACCTATACCCTCAACCCTTAAACCCTTAAAAACTCAACCCTATACCCTAAACCCTCAACCCTTAAATCCTAAACCCTTAAACCCTCTACCCTCTACCCTCAACTGAATACCCTCTACCCTCAACCCTAATCCCTAAACCCTTAAACCCCTAAACCCAATTAAAATCTCTACCCTAATCCCTCAACCCTTAACCCTTTATCCCTCAACCCTTAAACCCTCAACCCTCTACCTTCAACCTTGAACCCTTAACCCTAAACCCTCAACCCCTATACCCTCAACCCTCTACCCTCGACCTTGAAATCTAAACCCTAAACCCTTCAACCCTCTACCATATACATTAAACTCTTAACCCTCAATTCTCAACCCTCAACCCTTAATCCCTCAATCCTTAACCCTTAAACCCTAAACCATCAACCCTTATACCCTCTACCCTATACATTAGACCCTCAAACCTAATCCTTTAACCATATACCCTTAAACCTATACCCTAAACCCTCTACCCTCAACCTTAAATCCTCAACCCTAAACCCTCAAACCTTCTACCCTCTATCCTCAACCTTCTACCCTCTACCCTCAACCCTATACCCTCACCCAATACCCTAAGCCATCAACCCTATACCCTCAATTCTCAACTCTCTATCCTATACATTGGATCCTCAACCCTCATATATCTCAGTCCCTCCCTCCTCTTCTCTCCTCTCTATCTTATTTCTACCTCCATCTCTCCCTCCATCCTTCCCTCCCTCTCTACCCTATACATTGGATCCTCAACCCTCATATATCTATGTCTCTTCTTCCTCTTCTCTCCTTCTCTCTATCTCACTTCTCTCTCCATCCTTCCTTCCCTCTCTACCCTAATACCTCAACCCTATACCCACAACCCTTAAACCCTTAAACAATCAACCCTCAATCATTAACCCTTAAACCCTATACCATCTACCCTCAACCAAATACCCTCTAACCTCAACCCAATACCCTCTACCCTCAACCCTATACCCTCAACCATTAAACCCTTACACCCTTAAACCCAAGTAAACTCTCTACCCTAATCCCTCAACCCTTTATCCCTCAACCCTCTACTCTCTACCCTCAACCCTTAAACCCTAATCCCTCAACCCCTATACCCTCTACCCTATACATTGGACCCTCAACCCTATACCTTCAACCCTCTACCCTCCACCTTAAAACCTCAAACCTCAACCTTAAACCCTCAACCCTTAAACCCTCTACCCTCTACCCTCTACCCTCTACCCTATACATTAGACCCTCAACCCTAAATTATCAACCCTCAACCCTTAATCCCTCAACCCTAGGTAGGTAGGGAAACATAGGTGAGATATAGAGTGATGAAGGGAGAGGTAGGTAAACAAAGGGATAGGGGAGATAAATAAAGGTAGAGATGGAAGGAGACACAAAGAGAGGAGAGATAGAGAGAAGTAGAGAGGGGAGGGAGGGACATGTAGGGAGGAGATAGAGGTGAGTGTGTGTGTGTGTGTGTGCACGCGTGCGCGCGCACGCGCACGCACGAGAGAGAGAGAGAGAGAGAGAGAGAGAGAGAGAGAGGTGGGTAAATATAGGGAGAGGGGAGATAAAGATAAATAAAGAGGGAAGGATATGTAGAGAGAGATGATAGATAGAGAGAAGTAGAGAGTGGAGGGAGAGGAAAGGATGAGCTAGAGGTGAGTGTGTGTGAGAGGGAGAGAGAGTGAGAGGAGAGAAAATGAGGGGATAAAGGAAGGGTGAGAGAGATAAATAGAGTAGAGAGGGAAGGGGGGAGAGATAGAGAGTAGAGAGGGAAGTAGAGAGTAAGAGAGAAAGAGGGTGAAGGGAGAGAGAGGTAGAGAGAGTGGTAGGTAGAGAGGGAAGGAGAGAGGGATGGATAGGAGGGAGAGATGGAAGGAGGGAGAGTGAGATGGTGAGAGTGGTGAGATAGAGAGTAGAGAGGTAAGGAGAGAATGAGAAATAGAGATAAAGAGAGAGAGGGAAGTTTGAGGGAGGGAGAGGTAGAAAGGGATAAGTGATACATAGAGAGGGAAGGAGGGAAAGTGGGATAAAGAGAGAATGGTGATTTAGAGAGGATGGAGTGAGAGGGAAGGAGGGAAAGTGGGAGAGAGAGATATTAGTGATTTAGAGAGGAGGGGGTGAGAGGTAGGGATAGAGATAATGGTGAGATAGATAGGAGAGAGTGAGAGATAAAGACAGGGATGGATAGATAGAGAGAGAGCTAGGCAGAGGAAGGGAGAGGAGAGATAGAGAGTAGAGAGGGAAAGAGGTAGGGAAGGAGACATAGGTGAGATAGAGGGATGGAGAGAGAGAATGATGGAGGAAGAGGTAGGTATAGAGAGGGAAGAGAGAGGAGAGATAGAGAGTAGAGAGGGGAGGGAGGTAGGGAGAGGTAGGGAGGGAGATAGAGGTGTGTGTGTGAATGAGAGAGAGAGAATGGTGAGATAGAGAAAAGGATAAATTGAGAGAGAAAGAGGGCAGATGGAGGGAGGGACAATAGTGAGAGAGATTTAGAGGAGAGAAAAAAAGAAGGGGAGGGAGGGTGAGGTCGAGAGAGGGAGGGAGAGGAGAGATAGAGAGAAGTAGAGAGGGAAGGAGGGAGGGAGGGAGTGTTAGCGAGGGAGATAGAGGTTTGTGAGAGAGAGAGAGATAGAGAAAGTGGTCAGATATAGAGGAGAGAGTGAGAGGGATGGAGAGATAATTATGAGATAGAGAGGAGAGAGTTAGAGAGAAAGAGGGATAAGAGAGGGATAAAGAGTGAGAGAGAGATGTAGGTAGAGGGAGGGAGAGGAGAGATAAAAAGTAGAGAGGGAAAGAGGTAGGAGGGAGACATAAGTGAGATACAAAGTGATGGAGGGAGAGGTAGGTAAAGAGAGAGAGAGAGGAGATAAAGATAAGTAGAGAGGGAAGGAGATGTAGAGAGAGAAGAGATAGAGAGAAGTAGAGAGAGGAGGGAGGGAGGCAGATGTAGGGAGGAGATAGAGGGGTGAGAGAGAGAGAGGGGAGAGAGGGAGGAAGGGAGAGAGTAAGAGGGAGTGGAGAGAGTGAGAGTAGAGATAAGGAGAGAGTGAGAGAGAAAGATGATACAACTTGCTGACTACTAAAATTTGACCTCTTCATTATTGAAATTTGAATTGTTGATTATTGAAATTTGACTCAGTCTAATTTTTTTAAGATCTTCCAAAAATTAGAATTTGCACTATAATTCCTAGAGATCTGAAACCACTCTCAAAAATCCTGCCTATATACATGAAATATAACTTAAAGTATAAGAAAGTAAATGTCCATATGTAAATGTCAACTTATACTTAAATGTTTATTTCATGTATATACTTTCCCTGGTAGAGAAAGAGAAAATGAAAGAGTTTAGAAAAATGCATTCCAAAAGTCATTGCAAAAAGAAAGATTTCACAAATTCATTCATTGCAAAATTCAAGCCATTTGGTGAGCACAAAATTTGGCACTCGCCAAATAGGCTCGGTATTACCAAGCCTATTTGGCGAGTGCCCAATTTGGTGCTCTCCACATTTGGTGAGCACAATATGGCCTATTACCCTTTTTTTTTGCAATTTGACACCAAAATTGTGTCACAGGTCCATGCACTTACCTAGTAAGAAATTCTATGAATGAACTGATGCAACCAAATGATCCACCAGAATCTCCATGTCCACCCGAATTGGGTGTGGCCTGATTAGGTCCATAGCTGATAGAAACTAGTACATACATGTGGTGTTGACACTCATTGAGTGGTACTAGGACCAAATCCATAGAATGCTCCTCCATCATCGCGGTCTCTAGGCTCCCCAATCACCATCACAAAAGCATGTTGATCAAGGTATCATGCAAGCATACTCAAGGATCCTAATGTGGATATCACCACGCATTGATGCAAAAATACGGGAATGGCAAGACCAAGAGGAGCAACAAGGGGTTGTGCATGCACGGGGCTTTGGGGATCAACCCTTTCCCCTAACCTCTATTGTGGCATGTTGCCATCAACACCCTGAAATTATTTAAAATCAAAATAATTGGGCTTTTTCCCCAAAACAAACTCTACATATAGTTTCGTCAAAAAATATAATGGGACCTCTAGATTAGCGTGTGGTGGATCATCAAATACCATCCACCATTGATCCCAAAAATGTGCACTCATCTGCAGATGTATACACCACCTCATGGATATTCTAGATTTAGTTGCAGGAATGGGTTGGTGAGTATTAGGGTCGATAAAATAAGGTGCTAGATGGGCTTTTGTTATTTTTAGGTCTAAAATTTGTTTATATGAGAGAGCATCTGCATAACATTGTCTCATATCCTCCCTATCTCGTTGATGCCTATCTAAGTCATAATCAATAGAGCTAACGACATCGACAACATTTTGCATCGTAGATGCAAAACTTCTCACATGTGGTGGAATCAATGCTTCATTTTGTATAGCATTGATTTGGTTTTTAATGGATGTCACATTTTCATTGATACATGCTTGTAAACGAGCCTCATCTAATCTAGCAGGTGGTGGAGGTGGGATATGAGGTGGAGGGGGTGGAGTGGGTGGAGGTTGCTGAGGTGGTGGATTAATGATATCATCAATTTCAAATTGATCCATGATATCTATATAAGTGTTCACCTGCATTAAATTAAACAAAATTAACATACAAATTTACAAAATTACAAGAAATAGTTAAATTTTAAACGCACATGCAAATTTGTTTAAATAGGATATGCATACATATACATACACATACACATACATACATTGATTCAACTTGAGCATGTGCATACATATTTCAAAATTTAAGATGTACATACATCTAAAATAAAAATATGATGCATAATGCATGCATATATCATTCAACTAAACTATGAGTACATGCAAATTTCAAAATTTAAGATCTAGAACTATGTAATTTTAATACATGTACATACTAAAAAATAAACTTAAAACATTCATAAAAATTTCATTTATGTCTTAACGCATATAAATTACATTTTTCCAATAGGAGAAATTCTGATAGTATTCATAAAATATACTATTATGAATTCATCATTATACATTATTATATTCATAAATTCAACACTAAAAAATATCCATCCAACCAAATTCATAAATTCATCACTAAAAATATCCATCCAATCAAATTCATAAATTCATTACTAAAAATATCCATCCAACCAAATTCATAAATTCATAACTATAAGATCATTGTTTTAATTTATAAAGTGTTGCGGCTCTCTACTAAATCTCTTCATTTCTTTGTGTTTTCATTTTCAGAAGCAGACTTTGTCCTCTCCTCTAGCCATTGCCAATGCTCATCTAAGACAACATCTATGGACCTAATAACATCAACAACATTTTTCATTGTAGATGCAAAACACCTCAAATGTTGTGCAATACATTCTTCATTTTGAATAGCGTTGATTTGATCCTGAATGGATCTAACATTTGCATTGATTTGTGCTTGCAAGCAAGCACCATCAGATTCAGTTGGTGGAGGTGGGGGGTTATGAGGTGGAGTGGGTGGAGGTGGAGGTGGTGGAGATGGAGGGCGTGGAGGTGGATTATGGATATCGTCATTATTGAATTGATCCATGATCTCTAAGATATAAGTGAACGTGCATTGTATTTGTAATTTCAAAATGTAAGATACATGTTTAAAAACCCCCTTAAACCATTCAATATAAATGGCCTAATTGAATACAAATGATAAAATGTGTAAGCCTCATTTATGTCTAAGGCATGTTACTTGAGTGAAAAAATAATTAATTGTTAATGTGATGTGAAATCTCATTAAAATTTACATTAAAGTAGGAGAAATTATGTTGGATTTTAAAGGGGTCCTCATAGGATGGATTAAGGGGAACTATGAATTATGGTCCTAGGAAAAAATGACATGGTAAGAGGAAATAAAATTTGGTGGAGTTTCCCAAGGCAACCAAATTTTATTTTAATGTCCTAGGAAAAAATGAATGCTTTAGGGTTTAGGGTTTAGGATAATAGGGTGGCTTAAGGGGGTCTATGAATTAAGGTCCTAGGAAAAAATGATGGATTTAGGGTTTAGGGTAATAGGATGGCTTAAGGGGATCTATGTAGTAAGGTCATAGGAGAAAAATACATGGCTTAAGGGAATAAAATCTGGTGAAGTTTCCCAAGGCAACCAAATTTCATTAAGGTCCTAGGACAAAATGATGGCTCTAGGGTTTATGGTTTAGAGTTTATAGTTTAGGGTTTAGGGTAATAGGATAGCTTAAGGGGATCTATGTAGTAAGGTCCTAGGACATAATGGCATGGCTTAAGGGAATAAAATTTGGTGAAGTTGCCCAAGGCAACCAAATTTCATTAAGGTCCTAGGACAAAATGATGGCTTTAGGGTTTAGAGTTTAAAGTTTAGGGTTTAGGGTAATAAGATGGCTTAAGTGGATCTATGTAGTAAGGTCCTAGGAAAAAATGACATGACTTAAAGGAATACAATTTGGTGGAGTTTCCCAAGGCAACCAAATTTTATTTTAAGGTCCTAGGACAAAATGAATGCTTTAGGGTTTAGAGTTTAGGGTTTAGGGTGAAGTTTGGGTGGCCCTTGGAATAATGGGCTTGCAATTTAGTGAACAACATTTTCTTGTGGAACAGTTGATTGAGATAGCTCTTGTTTCGATTGACCAACCTTTCATGAAATCTCATTCATATTATAATCTTGCATGATCTTATTATTGTTAAATTTGGTTGCCTTGGGAAACTTCACCAAATTTTGAGGACTTCTTTGATCCCCTTAAGAAATGTCATATTATGACCCCTTATGACATCGGTTTAGGGTTTAGGGCTATAGGATGGCAAGTAAGGGGGTTAATATTTTGGTTTCATCGCATATGCAAGAACATTAGTTTATGAATATTTTTGATTTTATGAATAGACTGACAATTTCCTTATATTACTTCTATGATGGAGGAATTAAGCACACAACTATAAATTATCCCACTTTTGATAATTTAGGATAGTCTCTATGGTCTACCCTTGAATTTATAGAAATACGTATATTTAGAGAAAATAAAAATGTGTCTTGACAAGTTGTTGGAGCTAGATCTTAAAATTTGGTTATTGAATCCTTGATTAGTATCAAGGTAATTGCTATTCCTTCCCCAATCGTATTTGAAGTCTATGAATAAAAGGTGTGGAAATATAACCTATGACCAAAGTTGGATTAATTTTCTATCTAGATCAAGGCAATCATCCATAGTAAATTTGAGGATTGTTAAGAATTCAAGCATACAAAAAAATGATTCATTGATCCTAAACTAGCTACATTATTCTTGCGAACAAGGTCAACAAAACCCTTAAGAGGTGAGTCAATGTAGGGTTATTTTAAGAGTATTTTCCCATATAATTATTGACCAAGTTTTATAATGCTCTAGCTAGATACCTTGCAAATATGGGTTTGATCCTAGACTTCACACATATGTTTACTCATTGAAGATCCATAAAAGTAGAATATACATCACTACCATATAAGTATATAGGTGATCATAAAATTATGTTGAGGTCTCTACTCTTCTAGTGAGAAAATTTAACTATCTACCCAATTTTTAACAATCATGGTTTAAATTGTAGCATATTATGGCATAGTATCATGTTGTAAGATAGTATGAATCATAATAGATGCATTAGGCCCATATTATTAACTCAATTAAGGTACCACATACAATTACCCTTAATTGGCCATTAGAAAGCAATACAAAATGCCAGTATGTATGTTAAATATATTTTTCATTGTAAGGTAAACACAATAATTTAACATCTCAATAGAACATAATGAAACATCATAAATTATGCATACATTTAGATCTATTAATTTATCATGTGGTAATAAATACATAAACTAATTGAGCATAATCCATAATAGAAACATAATTTATATCAATTTTAATGATCCACTAGTCCCACAAGTAAGTTTTAACATATTTTTTTCTAATCTAATTATATCTATGTTCATAACGTTTAATTGATTGTATCTCTTGACATCTCTCTAACTTAATGAATACACATTTAAATGTATAATATTTATCAAATCCTATTTCATTGTCAATATCAAGGACCCTAATTTACTATGTATCAACCTAAATCTATTGAATAATTTCTTCCATAGGCGTGCTTACATACTTGTCTCCATACAATGCAAATGGAATTTAAAACATTTAAGCAATGAAAATGAATTTTTTCCTGTATCAAATATTCTTAAGCTTGAAATCAGGGTTTTCAAATGCAATTTTTTTTTTTTATTTCAATTTAGGGTTTTCAAATGCAATTTTTTTGTTTTGAATTCAATTTAGGGTTTTCAATGCAATTTTTTTTGTTTGATTTCATTTTAGGGTTTTCAAATACAAATTTTTTTGTTCAAGATTTCAATTTAGGGTTTTCAAATGCAATTTTTTTTGTTTGATTGAACAATTAAGGTTTCAAAAGCTAAATTTTTTTCTTAGGATATGATTTAAGGTTGATTTTTTCGTTTCTATTCAATATTTGAGGGTTTCATTTCATTTTTTCTTCTTCTTCTTCTATAGATCACCATTTCTTCTATTATAGGTAAATAAAAATACATATAACTCTAAACAAATTGAAAAAAAACATACTAAAATCTATCAAATTGTATTAAAATTTTCAAAAAAAAATGGGGGTGGGGTGCATACCTGGAGGTCATTGTCTTCTCTCCACAAACGAGATCCCACGTGCTATTAAAATGAATATTTCATTTTTTTTTTTTAAATACCACTTAAAAACAAGATTCCATTTTGTAAAGAGTGGGATCCTATTTCACGAAGGCCAATTCGGGACCCATTAATAAAAAGGATCCCATTTTTTAAAAGCGGGATCCTATTTAGATTTTAGGCTCATGATCCTGAAGCTAAACAAGATCCCATTTTTTAAAAGCAGGATCTTGTTTATTAAAAAATAAGATCTCGTTTATTAAAAATCAGGATCCCATTTTTTGCATGTCGATTGTAGATTTTTTCCTAAGGCAAAAGCTTCCATATTTCGTGGACTCATCTTCTTGCTATTACCCTATTGATATATAAATATAGTAATATGTATATATAATATCATTTAATTGAATAACATATATAAATATATATTAATATACATATTACGTAAATATTAAAAGGTATAAACACACTACAATGTATGTGTAAATAAATAAAACATCGCGGCCATAAACTATGAATAGCCACCATGTGAGGAATTAAGCCTCACCCTTGGGAGGAAGATATATGCCATGTAAGGCATGATTTTTAGCCATTTAAAGAAGTTGTTATAAACAACAAAGCTAGCACCTATTTTGTAGAAGAAAGAGGGGGAAAGATTGCCATGTTGGAAGCATACTTTAGTCTCCGTTATATTGTGTTGGGAAGTATTAGTAAGTAAAGTGCATAGTTTCTAAGAGTCATGTGTGGAAAACATTTGAAACTATAGACACTTAAAAATGTCCTGAATGATATCATGCACTCGAATTAGATACACTAACATCGTTTCCTCCTAAAATTCATCCTCTTTTCACTTAATTGATTAAATTATCCTATCTATTTAATTAATTATGCCATTTTCATCTATTTATCTAATTGAACTAATTAGGTTAATTCACCCTCTTTCATGCTAACCCTTCATCTTGTTAAATTAGATAAATCAAATTATTTAATTTAAATCCTTAAATCCTCTTATTTAATTAAATAACCCTAAGTTATTTAATTAAATATCATATTCCTTCCCCTTTTCATTAAATAAATAAATTATTTAATGAATATCATCTAATTTCCCTAATGTGCATAATTGAAACTTTATTTAATTATCAAATTACTAATTATCCTCATCTTCCCACTTGTAAGGGAATATTCCAAGGGAATATTCCTCCTTTGCACATTCCTCCAAAAGGAATATTCCCATAGAATATTCCTTCCCCTTGGCACACTTTAATTTGGTTTTAATTAAATAAATATCTAATTTTTCTCACCCATGAGAATATTCTCTTTCTTCACTCATTTGAAAAAGGGAATATTTATTTTTTGCAACAAACTTTCAACAAAGCTTCTTGTGCAAGTTTTGAAAGTGTTTTTGTTTGAATGAATATGAACTCTTGATTAATTTCTTGATCCATGTGATCATTGATTCTCATCCATTGATGAGAATCGATGATCCATGCCTCCATCTTCCTTCTTTTTTTACCATTGATTAAATTTTTCAATATCAACCCTTCATTTCTCATTTGTCCTCCTATAATAGGTCACTATTTCAAGACAAATGGATCCATATTTTAAGATTAAACTTATGTTGTTAAAATAACCTTCACTTGCACTCATATTTAGCACTTATTTATCATCCTTTTAGCTTAATTTACTTGCATCATAAACTTAGCTTCCATTAATGGCTTCCATAATAACATAGGTGCATACATTTAGTATATTTAGTAATTAGGATTTTAATCTTTTAAAGCTTTCATACATTTAGAGTAGATTTGAATACACCCATATCAATCATCTTACCATTCATCATGTTAATTTAGCATTTAAATAATGTTTTATCACACATCTTTCATCAATTCTCTTCAATATAATCGATCTAAACAAGCTCGTTATCCAAGGGATTGGGAAAGGGTCGCCATTCCACATCAATGCGATGCCACCCTTCCAATAAGATAAGTTTCAATGGATTAGAATATGTGTTTTTTAATCTTTCATGATTTAATATGTTAGTTTTAATGGATTCTTAGTTTAGTTTATATTGGATGATCTTATTGGGATTGATGTTTAGTGGCTTAATTACACTTTGAATCCTCATGGATCAAGTGTAGTCAGCCCATACTAAGTCTTAAGTCATAGAAACCAAGGAAAATAATGAAAGGCTTGTATAAAGACAACTTAACCACGCATAAACCATATGCTACACATAAACTAATATATGCATGAGGATTGTTTTTTTTATCGATAAAGGTAGGGCTGAACTGCAAGATTTTATTTCATAAACATAAGATAATTACAATTTTCAAATTCAACCAAGGGTGATCCCACAATAGTGGTTTACAATTTTTGGCCAAACTGGACATTGCAATTATTATTTTTAACTAAATCTTCATATTCGAGAACCTATAGCGGCTAAACCGTGAGGAATTTGAAGATGATGCAAACTAGAGTCTCATCACATTTTCTCTATAGATTCTAAAAATATTTTTTCCAAAATTTTTGGAATCAAATTGCACTTTTTTTTCCATCTCCCACAAAAACTTATTTTTTTCAAAAAACAACATTTTTAAAAAGTGACGCTCACCGTATACAACATAACTTTTTTTGTATGAAGGATAAAATTCTAATTTGTTCGAATTTAGATTTATAACTATGATATCTAGCACTTTAATTTGGTCTCATAGTTTTTTATTGAATATTTTTTCCTTAATCAAGTTTCAAAGTCAAACCAATTGCAATTCAGACATAGGCGGACTGTATACAACATAACTTTTTTTGTATGAATCGAATTTTTTTTTTTAATGGATCAAGGACATCAATACACAACCTCAACGTATTTTTAAAAAAATTATTTTGATAATCTGCTATTTTTCCACATGTGCAAAATAGAGAGCTTGATTTTCAGTGAAAAACCTGTTTAATAAAACTAAAAAAACACATACATAATAAAACCAAAACATATTAAAATTTAATTCATTGGATAGCTCATTCTGAGGACTACCATCTTCCAGTTGGGTTTGTGAAGTATTCTCCATTTTCATCCTCAACCCGAGCTTCAAAGGGTAGAAATCTGCTAAAATTTGGTGGAAGAGGGGGAGAAGGGCAAAAAAGGGGGGTTCGCTTCGAACAAACCCCCCTTCGCTCGAAAGGGTGAAGGGGGGTTCGCTCGAACACCACTTTTTTTTTAATTTTCCATTCGTTTGTATGAGGAAACATGACATCATAGGGTTTGAGCGAACCCACCATGCAAAAGGGGGTTTGCTCGAACTAGGGGTTCGACCGAACCCCTCTTTTGGGTTCGTGCGAACCCCCTATTTCGAACGAACCCTTAAAAACATGAAATTTTGAATGTGTGAGCATTTTTACAAATTTCCTTCCTCATCAAAATTGTACACCACTATTATGGGTTTACCCCCAAAAGAAATTTGCAACTAAGAACAAAAAACATTAGCAATCTCAACAGTAAATCTCGCTTCAACCCCCAACCCAACAAACCGACACCAGTAATCTATTTACTAATTTTTATTTTTCCATGGGAGCGGAGAATCATGTTAAAATTTACATCCTTTTTTTTCCTTTGCACCTTGTGCTAGATCTCCTCCAAATCACCTTCCCATTTATGTTCTCCCATATCCTCCTCAGAAGGGAATTTTTCCTCAGATGAGGAAACACTCAAGCATGCAGCCTTCCCACCCAACCCACCATTTGGAGTGTTGCCCTGCTCCTTCCCATTAGTGGAACCCACCCCCGTCTCATGGTCCTGCACTGTGATATTTGGTTCCTTCTCCAATACATTGACAACCAACTCATGTTTCTCCATAGAGTAGTGATGGGGGAAACCTCTTTCCACCAAGTTTCTTGGTTAACCCTCTTTTGTTGGGAACAATGTTCAACTAAGTGACCCATGTTGAAGAAACTCCGACAACAGAAAGGCACACCTTCATAATCAAGCAACTGTTTCCATTATCGACTTGAATATTTTAAGAGAGCAGTTGTAGGAAGGTATTTTGTAATGTCCATTTCAACTAAAATGTGTGTGTAAGTAGTGTGCATAAAATTAAGGGAGCCCTCATCAACATCCAAAAAATTTCCTAGCATGTTGCCAATGACTTCAAAGCAAGATTCAAACTAGAAATACAATGGGAGATTCAAAAGCCTTACCCATAGTGGAACCATCCCAAAACATTCAGTATTTGGGTTGAAATATGGATGCCAAGGTTTTAGCATTAGCATAAATCTATCCTCCCAGATCCATTGATAATCACATAGCACCGCCTTCCTATCCTTCTCATTGTCAAAAACAACCACAAAAAACCCTTTCACACTTGGATAGATTTGCACACCCCCCTCCAATATTGGGTGCCAAGTCTCCAAGATCCATCAGTGTAACTCTGCAAGACCCAGCCAGAAACCCCTAAATCTTCTTATCAACCCTAGCTCTTCAAAATATCTAGCATTTTTCACTAAGTTTCATTTACAATATTTTCCTCCAATGAGATGGATGAAGTTTCTCTAGAGCTACACATGGGCATTAAATCCTTCCTCGAATTTGAAAGTTTGGAACCAACTCCTGACACACCCTTATGCCCCACACTCTCCTTCCTTTCTGCAAGACTTCTATCCTTATTTCCACCTTTGACTACCATTGAATCACGACCTGGAGAAGCCACCGTAAAACAATTGTTGTTGTTTCCTTGAAGATCCATTCTAAACCACCACTATAGACACTCGCTCTTGCAACAAGAAAGGTCGTCCTCCATGCATGACCTCTGTAAATGGATGACACCACAAACCAGAAGAACCAGTAGACACAAGAGGCCTCCTTCCTGCCCCGCCACGAGAAACCCTAGCCACCGATAGAACCAAGTGCATAGACGAATCCATAAGGAGCATCTATGCGTGAGGATTTTTATTATTACAAATGTAAGCACCTAAATATAGGCGCGTGGAAATATTGTGAAAGAAATCTAATGAGTAATAAGATATGCTATGTTAAGCAATAAAATGCAAATAAAAGTAAAAGTCGTTAAGTTAAAGAGCCATACACAACCATATAAAAATGTATTCATGACTTGTTCAAGCCACGAGTTGGTAGATAATGGAAGAATTTGATTTGTTATAGCAAGCAACCAACAACCACAATAAGAGAAAGAAACCTATAAGAAACCAAATTGCTTAGTTTGACTGAGTAAAATAGCTAATGCTAGTAGCTTTGGGAGGTGACTTAGCCAAGGAATAGAGGTTGAAGTTGTTGGGACTTTTTATGTGTAAGTATTTTGATTGTTTAAGTATCCACTTTTCACTCAACCTTTTTTAGTTGACCCATTAAGAAGAGAAGTTGGTTTTAGTTTTGTATTTACAGTCTTAGAGGTGGTGTTCAGTTGTAAAAGGTCGCAGATTTAAGAACTAAATTGTAGAATTAAGCTTCTCAAAATTTTGTATAAATAGAAGGTAAGTCTCTTGGGTTTTGGGAATTCGTTAATTTCATTATTCCAATCCATTTTTCTATAGAATTTTGTGAGCATAAGTTGAGTCCTTGAGTGTTGAGGAGAGGTGTGTGAGAGAGTATTTCATTGAGAGAGTTAGAGGTTTTGCTTGAATAGTTTGAGTGTTTGGAGTTAGAGTTAGATTGGTGAGCAAGGTGAAAGTAGGAGCAACAAGCGTGTCTTTGGGATTGAGCTTGAGAGAAATTCTCCATTGGAAGAAAACTATTCAGGCATGCTAGTATTTCTTATTTTGTTGTTCTCTTTTATTGATTTTTAGTGTTGTGCAAGATATTGGTTATAATCATAGATATTGAAACAAGCTTGTGCATAGAGATAGGTTGGATATAAGTTGTTGTGTGGTATCTTATTAGTATGATACATACATATAGCTGTAATCATTTCCATAATTATATGATGTAGATGTATTAAAATATCTAGAAGGTATATGTTTATGAAACCAAGATGATTGCATACTACTTATATGTTTGAATGAATTATATGATGAACATTAATAATGTAACGAGAATGATAGCATGGTAGATATGTCATCATTGATAGGTTATGATGCAAACCATATGGTAGTTCATCCTTGATTGGTTACTCATATCTCCTTGAAGGTAGGAGAAAAGTCTATTCTTAGGGTTAGGAAGTACAATTGAAAATGATTATATTGATAATCAACAATAGGGTTGGAAATATATTAATGATATAAATATTTCTGATTATGTTGTTATATTATACTTGTACATGAGTTCATACCTTATCATGGTATTCTAGTCTTTAAAAAGAGGACTTTACATCTCGACAATTCAAAGTCGTAGTGTGAGGAAACTATAAGGTGTCGAAGCACAAAATCCTCTCAAACTATTAATGTCCTCTAGATTAGATATGAACTTAGTGAATATTATAAACATTTGAATATATGAGTCATATTGAAAGAAAGGTTTTATGATTGTTTTTGAACATGGAAACATAGAAACCTTATAGGATAACTTGGAAAGAACCATGAGAAAAGGAGAATAATCAAAAGGGCATGTTGAAGAGAGAAATCATATTAGTTTGATATGCTTGTTTGTAGCACTAAGGGTAATGGTTAAATAGTGACAACTAGAGGATATTATCATAATATCTAGGTTATTGTAAGTCATATGATAGCATTAAATGTTATATTGGGAAAATGGTAAGATATAGAAGTGCCATGTTGGAAATATCATTTTGTGACATTATGTAAACCATTATATCATTATGAGGTTTAATCCTAGGATTAGGATAAACCAAGGTTGGGTGTAACCTAGATGGTCAATAAGATCACTTAAATACATATTATCTTTTGGGATGGAATCATGTTATGGAATAATCTCATTAAGAGTTAGTATGGTCATATATTATTAACCAAATCAAGCAATAGGGTGGGGGAACATATGGCATCCACTTCATAGAATTAAGACACCACTTCTTAAAAAGTGAGTTTGAACATAATGATCAAATCTTTGGCCAAAGTAGTGTAAGTTACCACTGATTACACCGCCGGTTCACTATGGGCCAGGTTTGCATAACTAGGTTGGGAATGTCATGCATGTAGGTGGGTATACACTATATGGTAGCTCTAGTTATGTAGGACATAGCATTAAGCTCAGATACGCTATTATCATTTATGAGGGATACCAGACCAAAACCTTTGTTGAAGGGTAAGGTCATCTTACTAGTATGGTAGATGTGCAGGGGACCACAATTAGCCTATGGTTGGAGGAAAAGCACTTGGGTGATTCTCTCCCTCATGTAGTAGGAAATCAAAATTTGAGGATGTATGCCAACAAGGACATCTGGACCATGTGTACTTTATTCCATTGAGCTATTGAAAGTTATGTATGTAATCACATGATCTTATATCTTTATGAAAAATGTATATGAATACATAATCATTACTTGGAATTATGTAATTTACTTTATTGAATGCAATGGAAATTTGAAATGAGATTATTTCAAATATGCATCTTTGTTATTGAAATGCAATGGGAATTTGGAATGGGATTATTTCAAATGTGCATCTTTATTATTGAAATAGAAATTATGGAAAATTTTGTATTGCTATGTCTTGGTGAACTTAAACTATTCACATATGGGTTAAACTTAGGTTAAAACATTAGGTAAAACATCGAGCATGTTGCACAAAAGGTTATGTAGAGTAGCAAACTAAGCTAGCATACCCATCTTTAGAAAAATCTATGAAAGATGTTGAGATATCATTCTCAAGACCTGTATATTTGATTGAATTGAAACCTCCAAGAGTTATATTTCTTGAGACATGTATTTATTTAATCAATATAAGTATAATCTTAATTTGATATTCTTGAATTGTAAACTTTGATTCCCCTTCATTTACATGATCATAAGATCTATCATTTAGTTGCTTTGTTTAATTGAAGGTCAAGAGTTCAATCTCGATTTGAAGGCAAGGGTTTCCTAAGCTTGACCCTACATCAATAAATAATTTTCTTAAATTAAAATGTTAAGGATTGAAGAGTGATTTTTTTACAATGTCATTATATCAAATGGAGGTGTGATTTTTGTATTTCATTTTAGTTTCATCATTGTCAATCTCAATCATGAATGAGAGTCATGAATAAGGAGGATATGATTCACAATTAAAAAAAAAAACATTAATAGATCCTTCTCATTGCAAAAATCAGCCAAAGTACAATCCCATCATCATCGTTTTAAAATATCAAAACATTCAATAAAATTAAAACATAAACTTATCATGAAGAAATTAATTAACATTAAATTAAAATAACAAGAAATAACAAAAAATAATCACCTCTGATTCATTTTAAACCAAAATCCTGCAAAATATAAAGAAAAAGAACACAACCCACAAAACAATATTTACATAGAATTGACATGAATTTTCCATAACGTAAATATGAACCCCAAGTTCAATTCAATATTTAATCTTTAATTATTAAATTTGAGTATAATTCATTAATCTAGACATATCTTCATGTAACATGCACAATCTATTAAAAGAGGTAAAAAAAAAAACTTACAAATCCAAGATCATGAATAAATAAAATAGTTTAATTGTAAGTGTTGATAGCACGTTGATGATCCTATTGTCTTGAACTCTACATACATAGATCAAAATTGAATGAACTTCCCCTTGGTTAAACATAAGACAAAATCATTAATTATAGCTCTAGTATGAAAATCTCACTTCCTTTCAAGATTGGGACCCTTTGTAGGAAACCCATATGTACAGACAGTAAATGTTTTTAAGACTCAACCATTAAGTAATGCACTCTTTATGATGGAGATGCTCATTAGGTAGTTCTCTGACTTTTGATCCTAAAGCAATCCTCTTTTGACATACAAAACACCTCAAATCATCCACTTCCACATTCATTGTGGTTAAATTCTATATAACCCACAAAAGTGCAGGATGAGGGGTTTCATCATAGCCATCATCTATATCCTTTGACTCATCATCAGAGAAATAATGTTCACCTTTTTCCTCCTCTTTAATATTACTTGAGTGGGAGTGGTAGAAATTTGACTCTATATCTTATGACATCTAAATTTCTCTCAAACGCAAATGAAGAATGCTACCTGCCTGATATGTGAAAAGAATGCTACCTGCCTGATATGCGAACTGTAGTGACAAGATGGAATTTTAGAATCTTGATGAAACACATTCCACATTTCCCACTGCACAAGTTCTATAGTCATCCCATTGGCATAAGGGAGATTCACTTGAACGTACTCCCCCTCCTCGTTCTTTACAAGAAATCCAATATTCATGAGGAGGTGAAATAATTAGAATATTTGGAGTATCCAAGCTTATGAGCCAACAAAGAACATTAACGAGCTCTGCTTTGTACAAATATTTCTTTGGTCAAGATGAACAACTCTATGCAGTCGTGTTCTCTCAACATATTACTGTTTTGTGAACAATGAGTACAACATATGAATTGCGGCTCTTCAAACTCTACATATTCAAAAGTCTCGACAACCATATTTCTGAATTTTTTTAATATAGAAAATATGCCTACATTAATGATGGTTACCACTAATTCTTCTCCTTTTCTACACCTTTTATAACCCATGAAATTTCATAATTAAATTCAAAAACTAAAAATCGATAAAATAAAATAACTCTATGACAATAATAATCAAAGAATGTCAAATATAATTGGAAACCTCATGATTAAACTCGTTTCAAATTATATTTTGTTCTATTAGAGCATTTACATAATTAGTCTAAATAGAACATTTTATTTACAATACTGCAAATGTAAATACTCACCACTACATAATTATAGGATACATATAAGTGGAAGGAATATATTATTTCAAACTATTATCCCATCTACCCTTAAATTGATATGTCATTATTAGTACTTGTCGTTAGGCAATACTATTGCAATGAGTTTTGTTTTTCTTAGTTAATTAGTTATTAATAAGTTAGCTTTTAACCAATCAAAAGCAATAACTTTAAAAAAAAAAAAAAAAATTCAATTTTGTAAAGTGAACTTGCAAAATATTTAATTTTATAAATTATAAAAATTATTTCTCTTCAATATGATTGGTTAAGAAGTTTTGTGTGTTATTGACAGATTTTTAGGAAAAGTGAAAATGACTATTATTTTGCCTATTTTTTAGTGAACTATTATTTTATTTTTTTAAAAAAAAATTGAACTATTATTTTACCTATATTTAAGAAACCAAATTTACTATATTTAATATATTTAAAAACAAAAAGATCTGGTAGTTTATGGTGCAAACCATTTGACTAAATCGTCACATTAAGCCGAGAGACTTTCCATACAATAGCATTCCATCGGTGTGTAGAAAAACTCGGCATTATCTCGACAAATAATAAATAATACCAATTGCCATAATCGACTAATTTCATGCAACCGACGTCTAGGTGGAAGACTTTTTTGTTTGTGTGGCGGTAAAAACATCAAAAAGTAGTGGGAGTTAACTATGTCTAATAGTTAAATGATCCATATATTAACACCTTCATAATTGACCACGTCAAAGGTGAATGAATGCACACGTTCATAAGCTTTGGGCCACTCCTTACAATTTGAAAAGTTTATGCGTTGATATTTTTTCATTTCTTTTATATTTAAATTGAATTTTTTGTTTTTTATATTTATAAACATTGGGTTCGGTCTTAATTTTTTTATTTTATAATTTATAGTTAAAAATTTATTAAAATAAAAATAATTAAAAACTTAAATTTTATATGATAATTAAAGTATAATTAAATCGAGAGGATTTCTTTGTAATCTTCATTATACATATTTTAAAAATATATCTCTAGGTTTATTAAGTGGAGAGGCACTTTTTCTTGAGTGGCATTAGCCTGTGTATATAAAAACTCCAAATTAAATTTTGAAATAATAATAAATCTTCACCTAAGATTGTAGTGGCTGTAGAAATTTCGGATTAATAAATAATACCAACTTCTCATATAAAATATGGTCCATGTCATGTTAGGCCCCTTTTATGAACCATGCTGTCTAACTTTAGGGTTTTTAATAATTAAGGTTAAAATAATTATAATATAATTATAAATATTTTATTCAATTACAATATAATATAGTTTATTGTTATAATTTAAATAATTAAATAACAATAGTAAAAAGACAATTTGTTGTGTTTCACTATAATCAATTAAGAATAAGATATTTGTTATTTATTAATTTATTAGATTTTTCAAATTTTTAAAAACAATAATATATATACATATATATATATATGTTTCTTTTTATTATAAAATAATTTAAAAATATATCTTTAAAAAGGATATCTCTTGACTTTTTATATAAAGATTATTTTAAATATATATATACTAGTCTACGGAAATGGATCATACCATCAAATACCAAACTTAGAGAGCCCAATCAATGCCTCTTTTGTATGATGTTCCCTTATTGAGTTTCTTTAGTGAATTCCTTTGAATTTTGCTCGAAAAATGGACACCCACTTACTGTCCTTGAAAACATAATTGTCCTTCCTACTTTTTTTGAAATAAACACCTTGCTTTTCACATAATAATACAAATGTAATTAACTTTTTAATGATAAGTATTGTTTTGGTAATTTCATAAATAACAAGTGTCAAACCATTACTTGCCAATAAATGTAAGTTTTGTTAATGTGAATAAAATTAAATGTTAATTTTGTTAATTATAGTATTAACATATATAAACAATTAATCATTATAAATGTCTATCTACATTATAATGATTAATTGTTTATAAATGTTAGTACTATAATTAACAAAATTAACATTTAATTTTATTCACATTAACAAAACTTACATTTATTTTTATTAAATTTTAATTATTAAATTTTAAATACTATAATTAAACTACTATAAAGACAAGTACTATAATTATCCTTTTTGTGACCTTGTTAAAGACTAGTCAAAATGAAACCTCGCCTCCATAAAAAATACTAGAATATCATTTCTAGATCCCAGAAAAAGTCTTCTAAAAATAATAAAGTATATTTTACTTCAAATTATAGTTTTCTATCCTAACCTTTTCTCCAACCCTTATGATTTCCAAGAAATTATTGTATTGGTTTCTAAAATTTTAATGGATTGATTTTGATTTAGAAATTATCAATTTCAATCATTACATTACATTATAATAATACTTATTCATCATGTGGGCCCATGTTTGAACACCTAAAAATGGGCTAATTGAGGCAAACTCCCTTTCTAACCCATATTTTGTAGGTTCCATATCATTAAGGCTTTATGTATAAAATATTACTAGTAAAGTCATCCCAAATTTATCAAACCATAGAGATATTTTTAAAATTAAGTTCATATCCCTAAGTGCAACAAGTAATAAGTCATCCTTCATTAGAAGGGCCTCCATCCTTGCCATCCTCTTCTCCCTAACTACCTAGTTGGTCTTTTGGTTGATTCCCACTTACTAAAAATATGCTCAAATTAGGTCAAAATTTTCCAGAGTAGAATAAGAGTCTCCTTTGTCCATTTATAACCGACTCATAAGTAAAATGTAAAAGCTTTAGGCATAAATTCTTTAATTCAACATTTTATTTCATAATTTAATAATTTACCATTTTGTAAGCACAAATCTGTAGACCTTCATAATAGAATCCTTAACTGACGTCTTTAACCATATGCCAAGATCCCATGATCCACATTTTAATTCCCACTTCTCTTGCATCACATTCATGAACATGTTTTCTCCTACTTGATTACATTCTATTCATTATTGACAAGTAAGAACTATTGATAGATTGATAGACTACAATTTGTTCACTCTTGATAGGTGAAATAAAACCCAAAAATGTTAGCAGAAAAAACTACACTAGTGAAATGCAATCCAAGGATTACAAGGCTTTTTGATTGGCCACGCACTTGGCTACCACATGTAAAATATAATCCAAAATTTACTATTAGAATTGGAAATATAATTTGAAAACAGTTCCCAAAATAAAATCAACCCTTCCAGTAGTGATGGGGGTTGCAAGGATCAAAATTTCCATGCCTTCCAGCCGGTTTGCAGTTCAAGCCGCAGGAATGACAAACTTGTAGAGGAAAACCATCGGTAAGAGGAAGCCATCGATGTGCCTGCTACAAAATAAGGTGCCAGTAAATGAAGAAGTCATAATTTGGGACTTTCCTTAAAAAAGACTGGCTTTATAGTCAGAGAAGAATCGGGCACAAGATTTGATTCAGAAAGTGAGTTGCAGATAAAGAAAGTTTAGCATTCAAGTTTAAGTAAGGTTATTTTCTTGATTGTTTAACTTGTTGAGCCATTTAATGTTTGAGTAGAATGATAATTAATAGTGTATGTATATGTGCAGGTTGTTTTTATCTGTCAGTTTTTTACTTTGAATGCTGTGGGCGGTGGTGCACTCATAGTCTCAATTTTGATTATAATACCTAGTCTTACCACATATTTATACTATATATTGTAAATAATTAATCTAAATATAAATTAAAAAATAACCAAATATTGATCAAAAGTGGACCCATACTTGGACACATGAGAACCTTTGAATGTTATATTAAAAAAACATAAATACATTCATAAAGAAGTGAAATAAGTATTTTTTTGTCTCAAATAAAATATCACAACTATCCACTATAAGTGTGTAATTTAAAAAATAAAATGCTCATTTAATAAAATAAGACACTCATTTAAACAAGTATTCTTATCATAGTGAAAAAATATTGTTCTGATGTGCACAACTATTGGGGTAGCAATGTACAAGCATTGGAGTATTTTATATTAATAGTTTGTCCTATCACAAATATTAAAGGTGAGTACAACAAATGTATTTTTTCATTAAATGTGAAGGATTTTCAAAAAGTTTTAGTGTTCAACTATTGGTCCATTTTTGTTTGGTATAAGTTGTATTTTAAATAATTATGTGTTGTTTTTATAACAACAAATAGTTTTTTTGTGTTCAACTATCGGTCCATATGTGTTGAATATAAAAGCTAGAGATATTAAAGATTTATGGTTACCAATAGGTATTTGGTCCATTTATGTTGCATATTATCATATTTTAAATAAAAATATGGTATTTTACAAGCAACAAATGGTATTTTTTTGCTCAACTAGAGGGGTTTCCATGATTAAGTTTTGGTCAAATCTTTAAAAAGTCAAATTTTAGACACTTCTCAATAGATGTGCTAATGTGGCGAGTTGCATGATGAGTCACACCTCCAAACCTTAGTTATAGATAGATAAGAGGCTAGTCCACATGTCGAAAAAAAATGAAGGTTCTATGATAGTCCAGTCAATTGCTACATGTTGACAAAGTTAGCCCGCACGACTACTAGCCCCTCTCCCCTATATTTTAAGTTTTTTCAAATTGATTAATCTTTTAAACTTTTTGAATCAAATTAGTGAGTTTTATTTTCATCAATGTTTTTAATCACACTCTATGATTTACCATCATGATGAGATAAGAAAATAAAAGAAATAATATGTAATGAAATGTGATCAGAAACATTGATGAAGAAAAAAACTCAATACTCTTGATTAATTTTTTATTTTTTTCTTTAAAGTTAATAATCTTCATTGCTTACAGGGATGTGCTCTTATATGTAGGTCTTTTTTGGAAAACTTGCATAATATTGCAATTTGCAAAGGATTAGAGTATGCCCACGTAATTCTACCACTTGTTATTTCATGAAAGTCTTATTTCTCACAGTTAACTTCATTGTCCTTGTTTAATTTTCTTAAAACTATTTGATAAAAAAAACCTAATAATTAAACACCTTAATTTCATCCTTCCACCATTTCATTTTACAACAGCTTACTTTGACCTCTACTTACTCTATCGTAAAATCTTTTTTTACTTCATAAAGTGCCGACAATCATATTGATTGTTGTTTGGTTCAGATATATATTTGATGGGAACGGTAATGCTCATCTTTGGAATTGGTCTATAAGAGTTGTTCATCAGCAACCTCGACATCCATGCAAATGCAGCCTATGGACTCCCTCACCGCAGGTCTAGCTTATTTGGGCTGTTTGTCTTACAGGTTTGAGACCACCACTTTCACTAACACTTGTTTAAACTGGTTTACAATGAGATTTTCATATAAGTATTGTTATTAATAAGATAGTGGATCTGCCGGAGCGTCATGCGTGGTTGGAGGTGGAGTGAGTGGAAGAGCTGACAACAAAAGTGGAACGAGTAATGTTAATGATAGTGTTGCTTTCTCTTTTGGACAAAAGCAAACGGATGGAAGTTAGGCAATACTTCCATAGACTATTGCCAATCCAAAACATTCAAACCCCTTATCATTGCAATAGTATTTTAATTATAGTATTAGATTTAATAAAAAAAATGTATATGTTATTAATGTCAATAAAATTAAATGTTTGTTTTGTTAATTATAGTGTTAACATAATCATTTAAAAAAGTCACTTAATGTTAATTTTTATTAAAATGATGTAAATAATATATTAAAATTGTAGGATAAAGCATGTCTATATTTTAGTTTAATAGAATAAAAGGTAGTTACATGCATTTATATAAAATTTATCTAATAATTATGTTACCTAATAATATGTATAATATAACATAAATTGATTAAATTATATTTATTTATTAGATAATATAAATTTTAATAATAATTTTTAAATTATTTTATATTAAATAAAATATAAAAACGAAATGATTATGTAATATAATTATAAGATAGAATTAAATAATAACTATTTAAACATGAAATTTATATAATAATTTTGTTAAATAACAATATGCATAATATAATCTATTTGTGTTCATGAATTCATCTAAATAGATAAAATAAACATCTCATAAAAATATTCATAAAAATTTAAGACATAATAAAATAAACATATAGTATTTAATATTACAAAGATTAATTCAAAAATATTGTTTCTTAAAAAATAGCAAAATAATAGATCTTTCTAAAAAAATGGCAATTGTCTAAAAAATAGGCAAAAATAATAGTGTTTTCTAAAATATAGGCAAAATGATAGTTCACTTTCACTTTTCCTATAAATTAGTCAATAACACACAAAACTTTTTAGCCAATCATAATCACAAGAAATAATTTTTATAATTTATAATTTAATTAAATATTTTACAAGTTCACTTTACAAATTTCATTTTAAGTTTTTTTCAAAAAAATTATTGTTTTTGATTGGTTGAAAGCTAACTTATTAATAACTAGTTAACTAATACTAAATGCAATGATTTGTTTACTAACTGGTTTTGACTACTGCAAACCCCTTATCGTCCTCCATTTTCACGATAAGGGGTTTGTAGAAAATGAACCAACACCTAATTCTGGTAATTCATCCAGGAATTAGTTCATGATCTCTGGCCTAGGGGGAGTTCTCAAGAAAATCCTTCAAACCCCTTATCGGTAGTTGGTATCAAAATATGGATGAGTCTATAATTAGATTTATGATCCACATATCCCGCTGAAACAATTGGAGAGACTACTTATGCTAAGTATGAAAACAGGGTATCCAAATGTGCTAGGGAAAAATAATTTATTGCAACAACAAGTTAGGTATGCGAATGATAAAAGGTCATTTGTATTGTTCATTTGTCACTTTGCACTTTGAGAAGAAGTATTTTGGAGAGATTTGAAGTGAAATTTAAATTTTTTGGCAAACATTGAGGAGTTAGGGATCTTGCAATTATTGAATTTGTACAACAATCATATTATAGTATTTTAATTATAATATTTTATTTTAATTTAATAAAAATAAATGTAAGTTTTGCTAATGTGAATAAAATTAAATGTTAATTTTGTTAATTATATTATTAACATAATATTTTAAAATGTCACATAACTATTAATTTTTATTAAAAATTATATAAATAATTAATTATTATAATATAAATTGTATGATAATGTGTTCCTATATTCTAATTTAATGAAATAAAAGGTAGTTATATGCATTTATATTAATATTAATAATTAATAATTTTATCTTAATTATATTATATAAAAATCAATTATATATAAATTTTTTAAATATTATAAAGATATTATAAATATCAAAAAAATTAAAAAATCAAATGATAATATAATATAATTTAATTAAAATGGGGTGGAGGCCCTAGCTTGGTTGGCTAAACCTTTTTTTGTTGTAGAGGTTGGTCATGAGGTCAAGTCTCCCCGGGAAAGATAAATAAATTTAACCAATGAATTTTCCCTATTACGGGATAATTAAGACTTATCTTCTTCAAGATAAATAATTTTAACTCAATACTATAATTAAAATACTATTGCAATGATAAGAGGTTTGTTGTCCACTCTTCTTATCATTGCAATAGACTATTGCCAATCCAAAACATTCAAACCCCTTATCATTGCAATAGTTTTGTTAGATAAACATTTAACATTGCAATGAGTTTTGTTTTTTGAGTTAACGAGTTATTAATAAGTTAGCTTTCAACCAATCAAAAACAATAATTTTTTTTGAAAAAAACTTAAAATGAAATTTGTAAAGTGAACTTGTAAAATATTTAATTTTATAAATTATAAAAATTATTTATTGTGATTATGATTGGCTAGAAAGTTTTGTGTGTTATTGACTAATTTATAGGAAAAGTGAAAGTGAACTATCATTTTGCCTATATTTTAGAAAACACTATTATTTTGCCTATTTTTTAGACAATTGACCTATTATTTTGCCATTTTTTAAAAAACAATATTTTTGAATTTATTCGAATATTTAAATTTATGAGATGTTTATTATGCCAAAGGCCTGTCCTATTTGAAAAACATAGAAATTTGGTTATAACAGAATGAATATTAAAAAAAAATTAACAAAATTGTAGGATTTGTGAATGAAAATAGGAATGCATTTAGTTTAACTGTCAAAATGTACCTATAATATAATATAATATGAAAAAATAAAATGTAAAGCAAAAAGTGATATAAAATATTTTGGAAAAAACTATGTTGATTGTTAATTATAAATAATTATAATATCAATAGAATAAATCATCGCATAATATATAATATAGATATTTTTACAATTTTGAAGAAATAAAAATCCATTAGAAAAGACTATTCCAACTAAATAAAACGGTTATTGATAATGGTTGCTTCTTACATATTGGATATCAATGCAGTTATCAGGAGCTATTGATGTAATTTTTTTCATTCTTTATCGGTTGCATTTGTTGGATATGCAATAACAAATACCCAATTTCATGGTCACTGCACAACCAATGAAATCAAGTAGCCATTGTGAGCACTATTGGAATAGGGTATTTTGTTCATTGGTTGGGTTCATTCCAGTGTTTCTTCACAGTTACTACAGTTTTGAATAGGTATAATACATGCGTTCTCTATTTTTGTAGTTTTTTGAATCAATGTTTCATATTAGTGAAATTGAAAGATGAGGCTTAGGAGTAGGCCAAGCGTGACTTATTGGGGAACCTTACACTTGTAGAAGGTGCATTAAAAGAAATTTTGGGAGGAGGTTCCCTGCCTTTCTTCACTGGAAAGGACTTAAGGTTCCTTACATTGCCTTTGTTTCCCTAATATCTTGGTTCCATACTTAAGAAACTATTGAGAATTTTAAGAGATGTATGGAGAGGGAGACTTTCAAGAAAATTACTCCCTCCTCTAACCAAATTCTGAAAATGGGCTTGAAAATCAGGGAGAGATATGCTGTAGATTAAACTACAACTAATTTATGCGGAATAGACTGTACTTTATAAATTGTTTAAATAGTTAGCGTGTGTAAATTTGTTTGGAAGGTTGTTTTATATTATTTATAATTTTTTTTGTTATTATGTTGAAACAACGAAAGCAAGCAATGAGTATGTGAGTCTATTTCAATAAAAACTCCACAAATTTAATTCTATAACTAGATAGACATCCAACATTTTTGGAATTGGGTAGCTATAATAAAGGCATGGATTGTTTTACTTTTGTTTGGGGACATTATTGCAGTTTTTGAAAAATGTAAAGGTTGAAAAATATTTTTTCTTTTGTGAATTTAGAAGATCCAACTCTATAAAAGATAAACACATAGAATTTGGTTATATGTCTAATCAGCTGCCATGATCTTGCATTGGTGCTTATAGGTTAATATAAAATATGTTTCATCTTAGTTTCATGTATTGGATAATCATGCAACATATAGTTATATCTTTAATTTTTATCAAAACTATTATGTATCATTAAAAATTAGTTTACTGTATTTCCACAACCTATATATATGTTTTTCACTTTCAAATAAATTGTTATGTAAAAATTATAATCTGTCCTTCGATCTAATAGATGTCAATTTTGAAATGAATTTGGAAATCTTGTTTGGTTGCCATTTTAAAGATTTATTATTGAAAATCAGTTTTGGTTGTCATTGTCAAGATTTATTATTGCAAAACATCTTATATAACATCTTCACTTATATGTTAAAATATATTAATTGTTTGTTGGGTATTTGAACAGTAGATTACATATAATTAGCTAAAGAATTAGTAGAACATTCATTTGAACATTCATCCATATTTTATTTTGAATACAACGTGGCAAGTTTATAAATTTAGAAATGTAATAAAAGAACTTACTAAATTTTATAAAAGTAAGTTTTGAAATTCATAGACTTCAAATTAAAAAATATTCAAGATTATTTTAAAATAGGATATCCCTTTTTATATAGACTTGTTTAAGCAATCTTTTTCAATCAAAAATATTATATATCATGATACAATATTGAAAAATATGTGAGGTTTATAAAATTTAGATAATTAAGTATGAATAAACTTTGTTAAATGTAATATTACATATAAGTTTATACATTAATATACTAAAATTAAAAGCAAAAATATTCTTTGATATCATTATACAATATTTTTTCACACTAGAATAATAATTAAATTATAAAAGAATAACAATAATTATTTTAAAAAAAAATCTAAATTAACTATTTTAAATTAGAAATTAGAAAACTAAATTAAAAAAATCTTAAATTTACAATTACATAAAAATATGTTTCTAAATTATTATATTTAAATCATAAAAAAATTCAATTTCATTTTTTTTAAATTGAAAAATATTTCAAAAAAAATAAAATTTCATATTCTATTTTTATTCAAAATCAATATATATTTATAAAGAAATATTATAAATTTGAGGTTTCACTAAATATTTTATTGTACAAAATAATAGCAACTCAAATATGCATCCTAATAGAAAGACTTTTCATAATAAGTGCACATTTAAAATCATGTTAAAAATTTGCAAAATTAAATACGAAGAAAATATAATAAATTTATGATAACAAATAAAAATAAGTTCTTAAAATAATTGATATAATATTATTATTATGGTTAGGGTTAGATTACAATTTAATTAGGGTTAAGATTATAATTTTGTCAAGGTTAAGTTTCAATTAGGGTTAAAGTTCAATTATGTTGATGGTTCAATTATGGTTAAGGTTAGGTTTAGATTAGTTAAGGTCAGAGTTCTTATAGTTTTATAATTATTTATATGTTTAATTAGGATTAGAATTACAATTTGCAAGGTTATGGTTCAATTAGGGTTAGATTTCTATGATTAATTAAGGTTAGGGTTCTTATAGGTTTATAATTATTGTTATGTTTAATTAGGATTAGAATTACAATTTGCAAGGCTAGGGTTAGACTAGTATGAGGGTTTTAAGATGAATTAAGGTTAGGGTTTGTATAGTGTTACAATTAATATTACAATTCAATAAGGATTAGCGTTAGGTTTGACATTATGATTCATTTGGGGTTAGGGATGGGGTTAGCCTTGAATTATGCTTATAATTTGGTTAGGGTTACGGTTCAATTAGTAATATATTAAATATATTATTATAATATTTTAAATATAATAATTTATAGGGAGTGGACCATGGTTAGAATTATGATTAGGGTAGGATTAAGGTTAGAATAAAGATTTAATCTAATTAGGGTTGCATTCAATTTTAATAAATTATGGGCTGCCCCAAAATATAGATTAATGGTTATAATCACTTTAATTTTAACCCTAATATGAATATAATAATCACATTAAGTTTAACCCTAATATGAATATAATAATCACGAGAATTAGAGTTCAATTTATGATTACAATTATGGGTGCATTAGAAGAGGATTGGAAGGATATAGATTACACATTGAACCTCTTGAAAGGAAGGGAGGTGAAAAGAGAATAAAAAAGCAAGGGTAGGGGAGCAAGGAGTTAAAATGAGCAGTAAATAGGATTAAATAACAAAAGAAATTAGATGGATAAATAAGACTAATAATAAATAGAGAGAATGGAAAAATAAAGTGTAGGTTTAAACTTAATTGAAAAAAAAATGTACAATATCCTTTATAATTTAATGATATATTTTAATTAAACTAATATGTTTTCATTTATAGAATGATATACTAATAAATTATATTAATGTGATTAAAGCTTGATGTAAAAACAAACATAGTTAAATGGAAACCACTTTTACACTTGAGTTCAATGTTAAAAATAAAATATTATTAACATTTAACACTTTGATTAATTAGATAAATTAAATAAAATTTATATATTTATTCAACATATTTTTGAATACATATGTTTTAGTATATTTAATGATCCATTTAAACACAAAATATATAATTAGGTCAAGATAGTTACCAACTTATTGTTCAAAAATAATTAATGTTATTTTTTACCATTTGAAAACATGGTGATTACATATATTTTTGGTAGGTTAACAAGTATTCTCTTGTAAAAATGTAAATAAAATTAGAAAAATGAAAATAGTTGTAAATAAAAGTCAATTAATATTGGGGAATATAATATGATTTAAATATTTTCACCAAAGGAGCAAAGATTGTTGTAACTGATTTCGAAAAGAGTGTACAATTGAAAGAATAAAACATTTTCACGAGAAGTTAAAAGATAAGACAAATGTGTCATGCCTATAATTTTAACCAAAAGAAATAAAATAAAATTCAACTATATATTTTTTTTAATATTATCTAATCATCATTTTTAACTTAATAAATATATTATTGTTCAACCATAGTGATTGAACATTACTTCGCCTAAACGTTAGTTGCATTAATATCGAGTAAGTGCTAGATAGGTATCAATGTGACAATCGTTAAGGTGTAAGGTGATACTCGCTAAGTATTTGATTTTATGTTATCTAATTACCCATAATGTTATTATCCTTTTTCAACCTCATTTTTAAATAGTATTGAGGATGATTTTATTGCCATCAACACTCCTATAGTAAACTTATAGTTTATAGAAAATTATTTCTTAATACAATATTGTTATTAATACTTGAGACCCTAAAATATATATACTTTTCTTAGTAAATCTTCAATAATTTTAAATATTATTATTGTTTATACATCCAAGAAATCAATTATTTTCCATTGCCCAAAATCTTGACCTTCTTCCTTTATGTTTTTTTTTTTCCTTTTTTATCAATTAACCACAATTTTAAAAATATAAAATAATTTCATTCTTCTTAATGGTATAAATTCCACAAGTAATTCTTGAGTTTAACCTCCCACGAAACATAGATAGTAATTTAAATTATCATTGACAACATTAGCATTTAATTAAAAGTCAATAATGAAGATCATGATTATTCCAAATAACGAGCATCAAATGCAGTATAATTTTTCCCAATGTTAATAATTGGTTTTGTCACAACATAGAATGAATTAACATTAACTTAGGAAGACATTAAAATAATTATTATTCATTTCATCGGTTCAAGTATTGAAAGAAATTTAAGAAAGGTTGATAGTGTCATTATTAGTAATTAAAGATTTCTTTTAATATTTGTATTAACACTTGTTGATGTTGAGGTGACCCATTATTTTAAAGTCTTATTGTGTTAGTATTAATTTTATCTCCATATTATTATTATTTTACTATTTTATTGACAATGTTAATATGAATATTTTTATTAATATCATATTTATGTTTTTTTCTACATCCATTAAGAACTTACTATTATTATCATTAACTCCAAATGTTATTTCCTCATGTTAAATCTATCATTTTATTAATTATCAAACTTAAGACTGGGTGAGTTGTAGAAACTAATATCTCCTTTAAGAATATCATTGCTGGTATAATATATGTTGTTCATATGTTATTATTACTATTAATATATTTATATTTTTATAATCATTTATATGTTTTTGATAATACAATTATTAATTATATGTTTACTAGCAAGAATTCAGCTATCAGTATTATAAATTACATTCTTTAATATCAAAACAAATATCTCTTCTAGCATAAAACTTATTTATTTTTATGACTGCTATCATTACTATCTTTAATAAGTGTTAATACTACCCTCTTTTATATAACCTTCATATTTTAATCTATCATTATTAATTTCTCTGGATATTTTTTAAATATAGGTATGCTAGTACCTAATCCAATCATCTATTGATATAATAATAATGTAACATAATGCAAACTTGATATATTAATAAAATAATAATAATATAATAGTAAATGTATAAAATATATATATATATATATATATAATAAAAACTAAATTAATAGTAATAATATAATATTATAAAAATAGTAATAAAAATATTAATAATAATATATCAACAAAATCATTTCTTAAATGACCAACCAATTTGATCAATACATAAATGCAAAAAAAAATTAAAATATTTTCTCCCTAATTAACTTTTCATACCTCTTCGGCGTACCCATTGCACACCAAGGTGCGATTGCTAGTTTTATCTATTTAGATGAATTCATGAACACAAATAAATTATATTATGTATATTGTTATTTAACAAAATTATTATATAAATTTTATGTTTAAATAATTATTATTTAATTCTATCTTATAATTATATTACATAATCATTTCATTTTTATATTTTATTTAATATAAAATAATTTAAAAATTATTATTAAAATTTATATTATCTAATAAATAAATATAATTTAATCAATTTATATTATATTATACATATTATTAGATAACATAATTATTAGATAAATTTTATATAAATGCATGTAACTACCTTTTATTCTATTAAACTAAAATATAGACATGCTTTATCCTACAATTTTAATATATTATTTACATCATTTTAATAAAAATTAACATTAAGTGACATTTTTAAAAGATTATGTTAACACTATAATTAACAAAACAAACATTTAATTTTATTGACATTAATAAAATATACATTTTTTTTTATTAAATCGAATACTATAATTAAAATACTGTAAAAAATGATTATGTTAACACTATAATTAACAAAACAAACATTTAATTTTATTGACATTAGACTAAAGAATGATGAGTATGGATTGCAAACCCCTTATAGTTGTTTTTACATATATATAACCATAAATAACTAATTAACACCGACATTGACTATTCACTTGTTTCTATTAACTTATCCCATTCTCTGCAACACCGACTTGAACTATCCATTTCTATCTATTAACTTATCCCATTCTCTACGGCACTGACTTGACTATTCGTTTGTTTCTATTAACTTATCCCATTCCCTACGACACTGATTTGGACTATTCGTTTGTTTCTATTAACTTATCCCATTCTCTACGGTACTCACTTGACTATTCGTTTGTTTCTATTAACTTATCCCATTCTCTACGGTACTCACTTGACTATTCGTTTGTTTCTATTAACTTATCCCATTATCCCATTCTCTACAGTACTCACTTGACTATTCGTTTGTTTCTATTAACTTATCCCATTCCCTATGGCACTCACTTGGACTATTCGTTTGTTTCTACTAACTTATCCCATTCTCTATGGCACTAACTTGGAATATTCATTTGTTTCTATAACTTATCCCATTCTCCACGGCACCGACTCAATTTCTTGGAGAGGCTCAAACGCACTCTTTCGCAATTAGACTCTATTAAATCGAAACCAACCATGTTTGGACAAAAGGACAGAGAAAATAGATGAACTTTGTTGGAGTTATGTTCCAAGGAAAAATCCAAACATATCATAATTCACGTATATTATAAATTTCATGTAAGATCTGAAGGAGGATGGTAATTTGTTCATATATATACAAAAATCCAATTTGTAAAGTGGAGGAGCCTGCAAGGAATATTTGGCGACCCCACGGAATCCCATGGATCTCACGTACATGCATTTAAATATGAATGCAGTGTGTATGCATGTTTGCTCTCAATAAATTTGTATCCTTGTTAATTTTCCGACTGCCTCAATGCCAACCATTAAAGCACTTGTCATATACCAAATAATAAATAATATCAATTTTTCATATACAATATGGTCCATGTCATGTTAGGTTCCTTTTATGAACCATACTGTCTAACTTTAGGGTTTTTAATAATTAAGGTTAAAATAATTATAATATAATTATAAACATTTTATTCAATTACAATATAATATACTTTATTGTTATAATTTAAATAATTAAATAACAATAGTAAAAACACAATTTGTTGTGTTTCACTATAATCAATTAAGAATAAGATATTTGTTATTTATTAATTTATTAGATTTTTCAAAATTTTAAAAACAATAATATATATATATATATATATATTTCTTTTTATTATAAAACAATTTAAAAATATATCTTTAAAAAGGATATCTCTTGACTTTTTATATAAAGAATATTTTAAATATATATACTAGTCTACGAAAATGGATCATACCGTCAATTAGAGAGCCCAATCAATGCCTCTTTTGTATGATGTTCCTTGATTGAGTTTCTTTAGTGAATTCCTTTGAATTTTGCTCAAAAATTGGACACCCACTTACTGTCCTTGAAAACATAATTGTCCTTCCTACTTTTTTTGAAATAAACACCTTGCTTTTCACATAATAATACAAATGTAATTAACTTTTTAATGATAAGTATTGTTTTGGTAATTTCATAAATAACAAGTGTCAAGCCATTACTTGCCAATAAATGTAAGTTTTGTTAATGTGAATAAAATTAAATGTTAATTTTGTTAATTATAATATTAACATATATAAACAATTAATCATTATAAATGTCTATCTACATTATAATGATTAATTGTTTATAAATGTTAGTACTATAATTAACAAAATTAACATTTAATTTTATTCACATTAACAAAACTTACATTTATTTTTATTAAATTTTAAATATTATAATTAAACTACATTTATTTTTATTAAATTTTAATTATTAAATTTTAAATACTATAATTAAACTACTATAAAGACAAGTACATAACGTCTTTAACTATTGAAATCATAAACAATTAAAATTGGACTTTCAAGTTTAAATAGACAAAGCCTAATATTAAATAGTGTCAACTTTCCAGACTCTTAACTCGAGATTTCATACTACTTAGTCAAAAGCTAATACACATAAAAAAAAACAAAAGTCAAAAATCTAAATGATCATATTATGCCATCCAATGGATGAATTTCCACTCTTGCATCAACCATGTTGCCAATTTTTAGGTATTCGATTATGATGCTCTCTAGATATTTGTTACTCTCAAGTTCGGGTTCCTCTATAGACAATAGAACTGGGGTAAATCATTGAGGCTATATACATCAACCACTCCATCCTCCAAGGTTGCAGTTGCTCCATCAAGTAGAATTTGGTCCCATTTTGTTGAAGGGCCCTTGTACACAAGGTCTACATGAGAGAGAAGGTAAAGTGAGATTTGAATGTAGACTAAGTTTTTTGTTTTCTTTGACCCTAATCAATTCCACTTCAGTGAATGAATGAAACTATAATTACTCCAATTCCTCTCATAAGATGAAGAGTTTGTTGCATGTGAGAGCAATCTAATTGCAAATTATTACAATTTAGTTGTTTCACCTCCATGATTCCACCACCACTCTATAAGTTTGTTCTTTGCACACATATCATATAAAATTAAACTACGGATTTCAGAAAAAATGAAAATGAACTATTATTTTACCTATTTAAAAAACCAAATTTACTCACTCAAAAAAAAAAATGTGAAACATCCATATAAAAAAAACCATCCTTAAATCTAGGAAAAAACAATAAATTGTTATAAATTAAATTTCAGACTTGTAATAAATCTTTAACCCCACCACCTGTTACAAGTAAATCTTCACCCCGTGCTACGAGAATGGAAGAGACATCGCTTGGAATTACGTAACGGACGAGTGGAAGAATAAGTGATTTGATTATTAGGTTGGTAATGCTATAGCATCGTGGGCTCTCTTACATATGAATTTGCAGCCAAACAGTTGGGTGATAGGTGCCAGCATTTATTTCGATTATATTAATAATATTATTAATTAAATATAATATAATGGTAAAATATTATATATAATATTAATATATTTATATAATAAAAAATAATATACATAATAACTATAATATTAAATATATATTAATATATTAATTATTAATTAATAATATAATATTTTTATAATTATTAAGATATCATAATATAACAATTATATAATAATAAATTTTAATATATAATAATACTAATGTAATAACTAGTTTATCTATCTTAATATATTAAGATATATATATTATACGTCGAGAGATATCATTATCTCAACGTATTTTTTTTTCTTTTTTGCTTTTTTGAATTTAAAAAATACGCCTCGATAATGATATCTCTCAACATATAATAAACATATCTTAATATATTAAGATAGATAAGCTAGTAGCAGCTGCAACATGCATAATACATTGAATAAATTAATATAATTAGGGTTATGATTAGAGTTAGCATTTAGGATTAGGGTTTATATCATGGTTAGGGTTAGGGTTTGGTTTATATTTATTATTAAGATTAGGGTTAGGGTTTAGTATTAATGTTGGGTTTATGGTCATAGTTAGTGTGATAACTATGCTAGGGTTAGGGGTAGAATTATGGTTAGGGTTAGGGTTTGGATTATAATTATAACAGGTTTCAGGTTAGGAATAAGGCTTTGGTTAGTGTTAAGGGTAGGGTTGGAATTGCTATTAAGGTTTGGATTGGAATTATAATTAGGGGTAGGGTAAGGATTTATATTTGGTCAGGACTATGGTTTGGGTCAGGCTTAGGGTCAAGGTTAGGATTAGGGTTAAGATTAGCATTAGGGTTAGGATTTGGTTTACGATTATGATTATGGTGAGGGTTAGGGTTTAGACTTATCATTAGGGTTATAGTTAGCATTAGGGTTTAGTGTTAAGCTTTAGTGTTATACATTGAATAAATTAATATAATTAGGGTTATGATTAGGGTTACAATTTAGTGTTACGATTTATATCACAATTAGGTTTATCATTAGGGTTAAATTTTATAGCATGGCCAAGATTAGCATTAGATTGAGGGTTAACCATTTAGGATTAGGGTTTAGCATTTAGGTTTATGATTATGGTTAGGGTTTAGTGTTAAGGTAAGTGTTAGCATTAGGTTTATGGTTAGTGTTAGAATTTTATTCTATAGTTAGGATTATGTTTAGGGTTTACATTAATGTTCAGGTTAGGGTAAGAATTATGGTTAGGGTGAGGAAATGGGTAGGATTGGGATTATTATTATGATTATGATAAAATGATAGAATAATAGTTATGGTAGGTTTATTTTAGAACCCTAACCCTAACCCTAACTAACCCTTGACCTAACTTTAATCCTAACTTTATAACCCTAATTGACCTTTAATTGAATCCTAATTGAAGCTTAATCCTAACTGATCCCTAACCCTAACCCTATCCCTAATTCAACCCTAATTCTAATTAATCCTTAAACCTAACCCTAATTGTCATCTTGATCTATCTTCACTTGCCTAAACCCTCCAAGCTTTATCTTAGAATTTTTATTGAACCCTAACCTAATTTAATCCCAATCCTAATCACATCCATCTCTCTTTATATACATATATATCTCGCTCTCTATATATATACATATATATATATATATCTCCATCTCTCTCTAATATACATATATATCCTAATTTAATACATTTGTACCTCTCTCTCTATATATCTTCCTCTCTCTACCTCTATATATAAATTCTTATATCTTTCTATCCCTCCATAGATCTCCCTCTCTTTGTCTCCCCCTAGATTTATATCTCTATTTCTCTCTCCCTCTCTCTTCATATCCATCTTCATCTCTATCTCTATCTTCCTTTCTACCTCTCCCCTATCTCTATCTCCTTACCTCTCCTTGCATATCTCTCACTCTTTCCCCTATATCTATTCTAATATCTCAAGCTCTCTCTCCCTATCACTCTCTCATTCTATATCTCTCTAAATCTTTATTCTCTCTCTATTTCTCTCCCTCTCTCTATATATATCACTATCTATCTATATCTCATTATCTCTCCCTCACTCTCACACACACACTCCCTATTTCTCAGTCCCTATATTTAACTCTATATATTTCTCTCACTCTCACACAAAAACTCCCTATTTTCCCCTCCCTATATTTGCCTCCCCCCCTCTATCTCTCTCTCCCTCTCTATCTCTATTACTTATCTCTATCACCTCCTTTATCTCTTTCTTCCCCCTCTTTATATCTCTATTTCTCTCTCCCTCTCTCTCCATAAAAATCTTCATATCTATCTCTATCTTCCTTTCTACCTCTTCCTTATCTCTATCTCCTTACCTCTCCCTGCATATCTCACTCTTTCCCCTATATCTTTTCTAATCTCTCTCCCTCTCTCTCCCTATCACTCTCTCTTTCTATATCTCTCTACTTCTCTATTCTCTCTCTATTTCTCTCCCTCTGTCTCTCTCTCCCTATATATATCCCTCTCTATCTACATCGCAATAGCTCTCCCTCACTCACACACACATTCCCTATTTCTCCCTCCCTATATTTATCTCTAAATATTTCTCTCTGAATTATTCACTCAATCTCTCCCTCCATCTCTCCTACTCTCTCCATATCCCTCTCTACTTCTCTCTATTTATCACTTCCTATATTTTTATCTTTCTCTCTCCAACCCCCCCTCTTTCATTGTCTCCCTCTTTTTGTCTCTTTGTATCTCCTTCAATCTCTCCCTCTATATATTTGTTCCTTTGTCTTTGTCTTTGACTCTCTATATCTCACCCCCTCCATTTTTCCCAAGTTGTATCTATCTCTCCATCTCTCGTTTTATATCCCTATCTCCCCCTCTTTCTATCTCTATCTCTCCCTCTCCCCCCTTTCTCCTTATCACTCCTTTCTATATCTTTATACTTCTCTCTCCTATCTCTATTTTTCTCCTTCCTCTCCCTCCCTCTCTATATATTTATACATAACCATCTCCCTCTCTCTCTCTTATGCACACACATACAAAATCCTTGTTTCTCCCTCCCTATCTCTACCTCTATCTCTATATCTAAGTCTCTACCTCTCTATCTCTATCTCTCCATATTTCTTCTTTCATCAATACCTCTATCTCTATATCTAACCAAAATTTATTATACAATACTATTGTTTATGATGATAGCTCTCTTACATCTCATCTTCTTATATTTGTTTCTATTGATGAATAACTATCTCTTGTATTAATCATGATACCATTCCTCTTATTCATGAGTTCTTAAGCAGTTATTTTGATGGTTCCAATGATGCATCTTTAGATGTTTGATCAAATTCATGCTCCATAGATGATCCATCTTTCGAGGAGTCTACTCATAGCGATTTATGTGAATTACCTTCTTTTATACATAATGTTATTATTTATGATGATTGTTCTCCTACACCTCATCTTGAATCTATTGTTATTCATATTGATTTCATGTATTTGTTTCTATAATTAATGAGTTCTCCTAAATTATATGATGATATCATTCCTCTTAGAGAGAAGTTCTTGCATGGTGTTTTTTTTTTGTCCTACTAATATATCTTTACATGTGAAATTATTTTGTAATACTTAGATGAAAATACCTTATTAATAAGTGATTTTAGACTATTGTGAGTAATAGATAATGATAAATAATTATTATGGATTCATTTGGAGGAAGAGGGATGACTTAGGTAGACCAATAAATAATTATATAACTAATAAGACCATGATAACCATTCTTCTTGATGTATATACCCATTAATAATTAATTTAAAAATTTACATTAAGCTTGTAATAGAGTGAAACAACTATTTCGCCTAGATATTTGAAAATGTAATTTAAATGAATCAAGGTGAAAAAGTAAACCTAGAATAAAAATTAAAACCAAAAATAACTTTGTTTCTTAAATATTTATTTTTAATTCACTTGATTTAAGAAAATTATTTATGTTTTAGGATGTGAAATAAAACCAAAAAGAATTGAAAATCAAATCAAATCAAAATATATGAATAAGAAAAAAATTGTTCATACGTTTTGTCCAAACCTGTAAAAACATTTGAACCTATTTACAAAGGCGGTTTCACAAAAATCGATAAATATAAATAAAACAAAATTTCATTTATACATTTAATATCCATTTTGTGTTGGTTATGCAGTTATGGCATCCCATGATTCTCCATTTTTTGGAAGCATTTTGTTAATAGTTTATGTGTCGTGTTTGTGCTTCCTCACTTGTAAAATACTGGCTAAATTGGATTTATTCTAATGATTGCATTAGACTCCACGAGGAAACACTTAAGATTTTTGTATCAAATGCAGTGGGAAGGAGAACAACATAATCATTTTACTTTTCCTTGTGAGCTCAAGGCATGTGCTGGTTTGTTTGCACTATTAAAGAGTAAAACTCGTCTCTAACAGAAGCGTTAATAATTACAAGAGAAACAATGAAGGCACAATCGATTCCAGGCTCCACCACCACCGCAAACGTATCCTTCTCCAACAACACATTTGTTCTCGAATATTTCCGCTTCATCTGATCCATACAACAACAACAACAATCAGAAAAAAAACCTCTAATTTTATATTTTACCACAAAATGGCATCAAATTTAAGCCATAGAATTCGAAAAAATGAGTAGTGCAGAATGGAAATAGTTTAAGAGGACAGAGAAGAGTATGGAAAACACCACGCGAAGAAAGAAGTAGAACAAAATATTATACGTTTACGTATAGTGTGGAGTTCAACGAGATCTAGCAGCGGTCTCTCATCGAGCATTGAAGTAGACTGCAGCAACAGGCGATCCCAACCCATTTCTCTCTGCAAACTGCCTCATCTTGAAATGGTGCCGCGACGGAGGAGGATCAACTGTCCCTTTCCCATTTTGTTGGAACAACACAAATACATATCGATGGATCCCAATCATCACCTTTGGACTTTCATAGCTCACCATTTCTCGACCTACATTAAACATTCTAGTTATAAATTACGTTAAGCCAGATCAAAATTTCAATAATTCAGATCAGTCTGAATTTTTGTTACATAATGAGGAAATATTATTCTACGCTTACCAAAATAATTGCACTTTGTCCGCGGGATATCGCTCACTATCCTGCACATGAAATTAAAGTAGAATAGATCATCACATAGCATGTATTTACAGCTTCAACGTTAAAGTCATTCATATATTCACCATAGAAAACACAAATGCTTGAAAACCAACACAATAGTAGCGGAGGTATTCGCGTCCAGTAGGATCGCTAGGGCTTGGTGAATCTAGATCTGCCAATGTAAGGCTCAATGTTGTGTGAAATGATGGTTGGTGGAAATGAGCGATAATGCTCTTGAAGTAGAAGACATCCTTAGTTTCCTCAGACCGACTGGCGTTTCTTCTGGAAGAAAAGCCTGATAAAAGAATTTTATATCAAAAAATATTTCCATGTTCATGAGTGAAGCAAATTTGATTTGAAGTGGGATAATGAAGTACCTTGTTAGCAAAGAAAACGTGGCCATTCTTGTCGGGGCCAGATGGGAATATCCAGGAATTGCAGTGAAAACGAATTTGACCTTGACCTAGGATGAAAATGGTGAGTGATTTCAGAAATAACTCTCGTGCGTGCGCGTTTTTGATGAGAAACGCACCGGGCAAACCAAGCATAGGGATCCATTTAAAAGTGATTTTGTAGCCATGATTTGAAACACCCGCCTCTTCGAATTCCACCTTCTCCGTTACAATCTCCTGCACTTCCATTCCTATCTTGTCCATTACAATATCCTCCACTTCCCGTCGACTGCCAACAGTGCACCTCCAGCGATGACCATGATGGTGCTTCGTCTTTCTCCTGCAGAATATGAATCAATTCTTTTTGCTAAGACTGTTACTTGTGCTGACCCCTATAGGGGCAGTGCTACCATTGTAGGGTTAAGTCTCTCGGCGTAATTATATATTAATACAATTCTATAATTATAATAATATTAATAGTTATAAATATTGATGAAACTAAACTACTAGTTAATTACTATATAAGTGTTCACCCATTTTTTTTTCACAAATAAAAAAATTATTATCTTGAAGAAGGTATCTCATAAGTCTTAATTATCTGGTAATAGGGAAAATCCATTGGTTAAATTTATTTATCTTTCGTATACACGACCCCCTATAAATTGGGACCTCTGCAACAAGAAAGGTTTAGCCAACCAAGCTAGGGCCTCCACCTCATTTTAATTAAATTATATTATATTATCATTTGATTTTTTTAATTTTTTTGATATTTATAATATCTTTATAATATTTTAAAAGATTATATATAATTGATTTTTATATAATATAATTAAGATAAAATTATTAATTATTAATATTAATATAAATGCATATAACTACCTTTTATTTCATTAAATTAGAATATAGGAACACATTATCATACAATTTATATTATAATAATTAATTATTTATATAATTTTAATAAAAATTAATATTAATGTGACATTTTAAAATATTATGTTAATACTATAATTAACAAAATTAACATTTAATTTTATTCACATTAACAAAACTTAGATTTATTTTTATTAAATTAAAATAAAATATTATAATTAAAATACTATAATGTGATTGTTGTACAAATTCAATAACTGCGAGATCCCTAACTCCTCAATGTTTGCATGAATGTATGCCCTAATGTCCTCAATATGCAAGACGTCGTACAAAATTGACAAAAGTGCACCTAAGGGCTCTATCTCAACAGATTTGAAAGGATTCCACTTGAATTTTGGATGGGGTCTTTCATTGACATCAACTACAAACAGAGTAGCCATTTTTGCAAATTCATAAGTTCACAAGTTTTCTCGATAAATACCTTTTCACCGGTTTGAGATTTTGTCGCCGAATCGCCTTCACACTTGAATCTTTGCCAAAAATAATTAAATTTCACTTCAAATCTCTCCAAAATACTTCTTCTCAAAGTGCAAAGTGACAAATGAACAATACAAATGACCTTTTATCATTCGCATACCTAACTTTTGTTGCAATAAATTCTTTTTCCCTAACACATCTGGATACCCTATTTTCATACACTGTGAAAGATAACTCTTCTATAGACCTTCAACTTAGCATAAGTAGTCTCTCCAATTGTTTCAGCGAGATATGTGGATCATAAATCTAATTACGACACTCATCCATATTTTGATACCAACTACCGATAAGGGGTTTGAAGGATTTTCTTGAGAACTCCCCCTAGGCCAGAGATCATGAACTAATTCCTGGATGAATTACAAGAACTAGGTGTTGGTTCATTTCCTGCAACAAAAGAATTCTTCTTCACCCATATCTTCTTCATTTCCATCTTGATCTCACCTGTAGTGACTTTCTCTTTTCCTTTTTCCTTTTTCTGCATGTTTCTTCTTTGATTTACCAGACCCTTTATGTTTCTACAGAATCTAGCAATGTGACCGGATTTGTTGCAGTTGTAGCACACCACATTTCTTTGTCCAGACCATTGTTCCATTGATTTTCTATTGATTTGCATTGGTTAGCAATATGGCCAAATCTATTGCATGTATAGCATTTGACATCTCTATAAAATTTGTTCATCATATTTTTGCATTCATTTGACTTATGACCATACTTGTTGCAGTTAAATCATTGACCAAAGAATGATGGACCATTTGAATGCATTCTACTTTTACATTGAGAAGCCATATGACCAAATTTATTACAAACAAAACAATAACCATTGAATCTTTGAGCATTAGGTTATCTTACCGGATACCTTCCAGATTTGTTCATCTGATTTCCTTGCCTAAATCTCCTTTATCCAGATCTGGAAATTTCTCCTTCCTCATATCCAAGACCTCATTTGTCACCTTCAGTCCTCTGAATTTTAATTAGTTCATAAAGCTTGGCTGAGATGATCTTGAACTTCTCCTTGAATTCATTTGCAGTAGCAAGTTCATCTTTGAGGGTAACAATTTATCTTTCAAGCTCTTCTTCATTATTTCTGGATTGTTGTAATTCAAGTGCCAGATTTATGAATCCATCATTAATTATGTTGCATTCTTCAAATTTATGTTTCAAGGACTAAGCAAGGTTCTCTTCATTCTTCTTTTTTTCTTCAATCTCCTTGTTCATCCTCATCACGATAAATTTCATTTCATGCTTTAGGACTGTATTATCTCTAGTAAGCTTTTCACATTCTTCTATCTTTTGTATCAGGGCTTGACTCAGTTGTTCATCTTCCATGCTTTTACCATCATTCTGCTTAATCTGATCATAGATTTCCCTTCTCTTCTCCCCATACTTATTGATTTTATCTTTCAGAGACTCAATGAATTTCTCAGCATCCATGAGGTTTTCTTGCAATTTTTGAACTTCAAATTTTGACTGATCAAAATCATCTAAGGCCACCAAGAGATGTTGTTGAAGACTGTCTGAGTCCATTAAATTAATTTCCCAGATCTTTCCCAAGCTGTTAAACTTCTTCCAAGGAACTAGGCTCTGATACCAATTGTTGGAATCAAGGAACACTGAGAGGAGGGGTGAATCAATGTTCTGCAATTTTTAACTTTATTAATTTGATCATGAAAGCACTTATAACATTCAACCAAAATAAATATGCATGAACATAAGCCAAAAAACCATAATAGCATAACACAAAAATTTTTACGTGGAAACCCTGTTAGGGGAAAAACCACGGTGGAAGGCCAATTCACAATATGAGTATACTCAAAAATAAGTGTTTACAAAATGGGAATGCACTTGCATTTAGGCACCTTGCCTAGAGCTCACTGCTCAGAAAATGAAGACTCACTGTCTTACAAAATATTTAGATTAAATCCATCTGAGAAATTTGAACTAACAGAGTAGCATCTATGAATTCCTGATCACAGTTCCAGTTAGGATCAACAATCAAACTCTTGACCTTCTGTCTGATTTTGCTCTTTTGCTTTGCTCTACTTCAATTTGTATCACAAATCCGTTTATGCACAAGTGAAACTATGCATAATCCTTTTGCTATTCACAACACACATCACATGCCTATATCAAAATGATATAATTGATTGCTTATATTTCCACCACCAAGGATTTAATCGCTACTTGTCAACTCCAACAAAGTATGAAAATATTTACAAACTATCGGCTCAATCCATCGTTAATTCTCAATGTGCACCTACCAAAGTCAGCCAAGGCATAGTAATGACCCAAATCAATATGGTCGAACATGAAAATACTTAAGCAGTTACTCCTTAACTATCTACAACATATTATATTCATGAAGTTGGCTTTTTGTACTGATAAATAGGAAATTAATAAACCGGATCTTCGAACTTGCATACCAATGAATGTGTATCCTGATGATTCTCGGATAAGATAGTACGTACAACAAAATATCTTCTCTAAGATCCACAACTCAAAATGATAACAGGAAATTGTATATGGATCGATGAACACAGTTTTGTCAGATGCTTTGTTCTTGCTTGATAGTCAATTATAGAACTTCGATTTGACTTTCGGTATGAGAAAATGTAGACTTGTGGATCGAATCACGGACTAGGGTTGCCATCAATGACAACACCAAAATGATATTTGCAGTGTCTCTTGCCAACACAACCTTCAATTTGTTGGGCACATTGGGGCATGACACCAACTAATTTTTTTGTACCAACATTATATTTTTGAAATAACTCAATAAGAACATTGTCTCAAAGAGGGGAAAAATGTAGATACTTAAAAATGACTATCGCAGTCTATCTCATCACCTCATCATTTCTCATCAATTCCTCTATCAATATTTAATTAAGCTAACACACCATTCAAATTAATTTCTTTCATCCACATCAATTATTTTTTTAATTATTTAATTCATTCATCAATTTTTCCTCTCCACATTAATTAAATCATCAATTTCTCCTCTTCACATTAATTAAATAATTTTTTAATTATTTCATTAATTCATCATTTTTTCCTCTCCACATTAATTAAATATTTTTTAATTATTTAATTAATTCATCACTTTTCCTCTCCATATTATTTAATTAATTCATGATTTTTTCCTCTTCATGCTTAATTATTTACTTAATTCGTCAATTTCTTCATCCAAATTAATTAAATATTTTATTTTATTTTATTAATCCATTCATTAATAATTTTTACCCATTATAATTAAATAATTTTAATTATTTAATTCACTAACATTTCCTCTACAATTACATAAATAATATTTTAGATTCCTCTAAATAAATAAACTTCCATGATTTCCATCATGTACAAGAATTAAATAAATTTATTTGTTTAATTCTATTAATATCATTTTGTCCATCAATTAAGTGAGTTAACTAAAAAACCACATCAGTTCACTCATATATGTTCATCAATCAAATCCACTTTACTCATCCATGCAATCAATTAACTCATTTATGCAATCAGTTAACTCACCAGTCAAGCTCTTCACAAGGACACATGGCACATGCATATTCCTCGTGTCCTCACAATCAACCTCATCCACTGATTCCTCTCATCATTCTTCATCATTGATCAACGTCATGGAAAAACTATAAAACTACGACCTTCCAAGCTATCAAGGATCCATATTTTTTGAGAGAAATTGTGCTATCATCACATCCATTTGTTATCACAAGTTATGCCAAAAAGAAGAGCAATCCACACATCATACTACTAAAGCATATCCAAAGTCAATGGAGCAAGTTGAGGCTTTGTGGAGGTAATATTGTTATTATTTCATTTGATTTATTGTGCTCATGCTCTATTGTAAGTGATTTTTGAATGTGAAATAGGTAATTTCATAGTGTATTGTCCTTATTTTATAGTTTCATATTTCATCACTCCACATCTTCTTTTGAATTTTCTTTGAGGAAATGGTGCCAAATGTCTATATGCTTGGATGGATCATGAAATGTTTGATTATCAAAGAGCTTCATGTAACCTAGATTCTAAAAATACACAACTATCAACTCCAACAACTAATTAGTAACTTTTTCTATCAATTTGCAAAGTTAAATAGTATTACAACTAGCAAAAGAAGTTGCAATGTACTCTCAATGATATCATTGCCTAATTCTTACTAAAACAAAATGATAAAGTGCTCTTCCTAGCACTAGCATCACCTACCTAGTCGGAATACACAAGGTCATGCAACATCAACTCTTTATCTCCAATATGAATTGTGCCCTTCAAGTATCAAACCATATGCTCTACAACAATCCAATTAATTTTTCTTGGCTCAATCGTGAGTTGGTTCAACATATTCACCACAAAGAAAATAGCAAGTCAGAACCTATCTATTACCTATACACCAAAGGAACACTAATAGGGGTTGAATTAATATTCTTCAAATTTCAATCCCAATTAATTGCCATTGATGCTAAGTTATACCAATTAAGCATTCATCTACTTAAGTAAAACAAGAAAGAAGACAAGCATCCACACAAGAACACAATTGACACTAGATTTAAGTGGAAAACCCCACAAGGGAAAACGACGGTGAGAAATGATGCTAGGAGCTATTGTCCTAATCTAGCCTCACAATTAAATAACATTTACAAATTTGATTTAGAGCTACAACCCAAGGAAGCTTGATGCAGGAGCATCCCTGGTTGCAAAGCAATCCTGTATCAACCAAAAAAAATTCTTTTCTTACATTGCATTCAGTAGAAATTTCAGTATTTCATTTGCATTTTGCATTATTGTTTCTCATCTCATGAAGAAGGATATATCATCTACACATGGACATCTATCACATATCTATATTTCACATCATTTGCATTTGTCTATCAAAATTTATCACTCTCAAAATTTTACTGTATTTCATTGTTGGAGCATTTAGGGCCGACCTAGTCTAGATTTCTTAATGCAGACCTATTCCAGATCGTGCGGAGCTTTATGGCATACCTTACAAGCATCTTGGGTTCATTGGGACCTATCCTAGAGATTTGTAAGTTATTTCATTTCGTGTGGGATTATCTCTTCGTATTTTGAGGCCGACATTCATATGTGATCATTCATTGGGTTATGAACCCTTGTGGCCGATGTGAACCTTTATTGGAGCTTGAAAAACATATTTATAAGCATTTGTAATCATTTAGAAAATAGTTCATTCGATTAGAGTTAGATTAGTAGTTAGATTTTACATCAACCCTTCAGGGACATGTAATAAGGTCTTTGGCTAATTGTATGGTTGAATGCCCTTGTGACGGGCCTACGAGCCCTGGATATTTTCCCATGAGGCATATGTTGCATGTAAGATTGTCAATTCAATAAAGTATCATATTTGCAAACCAATTTCTTGTTATTTTCGTTGTGTTGACTCTAAGCTGCATGGTTTGGACATTTCTTTTTGAACCCTCCTACTGTGACTGCACAAAGTGGTATCAGAGCGAGTTCCTGAAGGCATACTTTGAGGTGAAAAAATCACCGACCCAAGGCATACTACATGTATTTTCAATCAATCACCGATTGTGAGGCAGTTGAAACCCAGTAGCTAGATCGCCGAATTAAGGCAGTTGCACCGATTTGAGGGGAGAGATGCCACCAAGGAGAGTGCCTATTATGGCGAATTTTGTTGGAAGAATAGAAGAAATGTTGGAGATGATGTGTGAGATGTGAGTTTGATTAGATGTAGTTGAAGAAGATTGAAGGCAAGGCCTAAACCCTAAACATGAGGATGAAAGTGATGATGAAGCAGATCATGTTGTGAATTAATTTGTAGGAGCCCTAGGTGAAGAGGAAGAAGAATTAGATCAAGTGAAAATGTTGAAGGTGATTTCAAAAATTGGTAAGTGACCTAGAGTTGAAATTCAAAATTACGTAGGAAATTTGAATCTTGAAGAATTGATTGATTGGATCAATGAAATGGAAGAATAAATTGAATATGAAGATCTTGAAAGAGTCAGATTTGTGAAACAAAGTTGAAAGGTCATACTGCTTTATGGGGGAAAGAAGTTCAATTTGATAGAAATATAAGAGGAAAAGAGAAAATCATCAAATAGGACAGAATCGTGACAAAATTGAAGAATCAATTCATACCAGTTAATTATGAACTGGAATTGTTGAAAAGATTACAAAACCTAAGAAAAAAAGAGAGATTTATGAAAGAATATATTGAAGAATTCCACAAGATGATAATAATAACCGGTCATAGTGAAGCAAGCAAAGAAAAGTTTGTTAGATACATCAATGGACTGAGAACAAATATTCAAGAAGAATTGAGCTTGGTAAAGATGACATTAGCTGAGGAATCATATTAGTTTGCATTGAAGGTAGAAGAGAAGTTGAACAAGAAGTTTGAACAAAGGTAGAGAAGTGCAAGAGGAAGATTCTAGAGGAGTGGACCCCAATCCAGAGAAAGAAGACCCTATGCAAAGCAGAACAAAGATGTAAAGCCCTACCAAAGTGAAGAAAAGGATGCCAGTTCATACTGCAAAGGAAGAGAAGATATAAATTCTTACCGCGATGATGGATTCCAAAGAGATGAAGGGAGATTTGAGAGAAGACCATTTAGAGGAACCTATTTCAAGTATGGGGGTTAAGGACATAGATCATTTGAGTGTCATCAAGGAAGTACCGGAAAGAAACCCAAGCATATCGGAAGAGCAGCTTATGTGGATGAGGAACATATTTAATTCCCTAATTCAGTTGGAAAACTTGAGAAAGGCAAATCATTGGTGATGAGGAGAGATTTAATGCATGAAGTGACTAAGGAACCACCACAAAAGAAGAGTTTATTTAGAACTAGATGCAAGTTTGGAGGAAAGGTATGTAAAGTTATCATTGA